>CM046033.1:10297321-10324349 GCA_025215565.1 Flaveria ramosissima | reverse complement strand
CGGCTATGACATCCCATCGGGCACTCAAGTGCTCATCAATGCATGGGTAATAGCAAGAGATCCTTCAAATTGGGAAGAACCTGAGAAGTTTAGACCAGAGAGATTCTTGAACAATCCGATTGATTATAAAGGGTTTCATTTCGAGTTAACACCATTTGGGGCTGGACGACGTGGGTGCCCGGGCATTCAATTTGCAATGAATGTTAACGAGCTCGTTTTGGCTAACTTGGTGTATAAGTTTGATTTGGCAGCAGGGGCCAAAGAGTGTTTGGACATGAGTGAGACAAATGGTATTACGGTTCATAAGAAGTATCCCATTCTAGTTTTAGCAACTCCTCGTTCTTGAGCGAAATTTCTGTGTTTGGTATTTTGTGTATCGCTTACTAAATTTAAATAAAATTATGTTTCGTATATGGTGAAAATTAGTATATGCATACGAGTCATGTATCTAGATACTTAAAAGACGACATTAACTGATATGAAGAAGAACAACAAGTGTCTTAGCATTCGGGTTAATAATAGTCGAATTAACGTTTAGGATCATTTAGTTTAGATGTACATGTATCTATAAGCATCTAAGAAAAAGGAAAGAGGTAACACCTAACTAAGCTTTCTATCTTCTCTATTTTATTTCTGTAATCAAAAATAGATTGAATACATGAAATACTACTATTTAAGGACACTAATGCTATAAAGTATGTCCCGCCGAAATCAATGCTTCTAAACCATATCCAAGATCTCTTTTTTTCTCATTCCTCAAACCAGAGTTATCGTCGGAAAAGGTATCTACCGTCAGAAGATAATGGGAAACGTGGGCAACCATGTCAGCAGCATCAATATGCTTCAGAATGGATACAAAACAAGACGTTGTCGAGGTCTATATGAGGACAGCAGTGGTGCTATTTTGATTCTGTGTTGATTCCTTTTGACATAAGCAATCAGGCAAAGGGTTCACATAAAATGCTTCTTCTGAACGGAACCTATCTGTTCCTTTTGTCCCCGATATTGGTCCCTTTCTCTTCCTTGGCGAGCCTTGCCTGCAACAACCGCACCAATAGACGTCAAAATGACATGTAAAATCAAGAATCTATGTGTCTGAAACTGTATCAGATTGCTGATACATGACGAGATATTGACGACACATGGCAATTTAGACCCGTTGATACATTGAAGATTTAAGAATGTACGTGATGATAATAATTGTGGTTTTGACCATTTAATTGAGCACGCATCTTTGTCCCTGAGGCCCGTTTATGAATCACATCATGCAACAGCTATTATCAGCACAGGGGAAACAAGAAACATACCTTCTTTTGTGCATTTCAATTATCCGACTTGAAAGTTTCTTGCCTTCTTTCATTGTGCCATTAGCAATTTTGTCAAAAATCCGAACAAGTAGTTTTCTGATGAATACAAGGGTAAGAAAATAATCAATAAAATAAAGAGCAGAAGACCATACTGATTAAATAATGAGCAGAGACCAATAAAGGTTTCAAGAATAAAATTCCCATAATACCCTCAAGCAAGAAAATAGTTTTTTTAAATCAAATACATCAATACTTTATAGATCGACTTATTGAACCATATTATTGAACTTTTGTTAAGTATTAAGCATCAATGTCTAAGAAATTGTAAAACAATAGCTTGCCTGTCAGGAGAAATAGTTTTTCTGTGTCCCAAAAAGCGTCGATGGCCCTCAACTGCCCTTGCCATATTCCCAGAGTAAGAGGGAATGAAGATGTCACTTTCCACAGATACAATGTAGTCTAAAGCAGCCATTTGAGATGCATGGTTGATGAAAGGATCAAGTTCTTCAGCTGTTGCCAATTTTTCCTTAAGAAAAACACAAAATTTTTTAAAAACTAAAGAAATTGAAATAATAAGAATGATCATAATTCGGTCATTCATTTTCACTTTGTGGGTCACAGTGAGACACAAAAACGGAAATGTGATTGCAAGTCTGATTTAATTTTAGGAGTTCTGATTTGTCCTGATGGGGGCAAACTACATGTAAGATTAAATTGGATGAGTCAACAAACAGTATTAATACAAATAGTTTAAAATAAACCACTGAACCATTCAGGGGTTCATTGAGTGACATATATGAATTACTGTTTCAAGATTCAAATTTTCAACAAGTATATCACTATCTTCAGATAGTAAGAGAAAGCAAGAAGCCCAAGTCAAAGTCAATTACATGACTAGATTTAGCACACACCTTTCTCATCAAAATTGGGAAGATAGAGGTGATATCAGCCATACGCGAATCACCACCGTATATTTCTCCAGCAGCAATATATATAGGAGTTGTAGGTGGGAATCCTAGGGCCCGAAGGAATATTCCAACTTCTTTTGGAGTTAATGGACAATACCCTTTTGCTCTTTGTTCAGTGGAATCAATATCTTTCACTTTCCAATAGGACGTATTTTCTCTTAAAAAATCAAAAAAAGTAAAAGGAAGTTAAAAAACTACATCAGAGTCATCATATTTAATGTTGAAAATATTCATCGTAATAATATATTTTACCTAATAGCTGTAAGTTCATTAGCTTCTTCAATGGATAAATCATGAGTGCATCCACTAAAAGCAAGCATGTCTTTTTCATACCTCAAATGCAAAGCAATGTAAGGACCATAAGACCTCATTCGGTCCACCAACAACTGTAAAGAAATTATTTAATCAAACTATGCTAAAGAATGCTCATAATGTAAATTAAATTATTTTTTTTAACCTTTCCCATTGCTTCAATATGAGGAGAGAAACGGAGGGCTTCATAACATGCACGACAACGTAATTTCTGAATATCTGGAGGAAGGTTATTATTAGCTAATCTTGAATCCGATTTTGCAGCACGGATAACCTAAAAAGAGAGATTAAAATATTAGTTTATTGGTGTTTATACCTTCACTTTGAATCTAAAAAGATATATTTTCAGTTACAAGATAAGAATATATTCAATCTTGGGTGAGAAGTCATAACTACAAAATACACAATGATTGTTATATAGGAACAAAAACAGAGTAATTATGTAATAAGAAACTATGGATTAATCATGAATTTGGGGACTATATTTTCCCATTCAAACTGTAACAGATAAATTAAATCTGGTAAGAATTAAAGGAATTTGGACAAAGATACCAAGTTCTTTTTACATTTGATTTCCACAATTCCTCAAAGACCACTCAATTTTGTAAAGTCAGTGTTTGCTTTCAATTGGGCAAATTGTAATAAATGGCCACATAGTATATCTAATTTGGTTATGCTACTAAACAAACACCTTTACCAAAACCACTATACTGATTATTCGGGTAATCGTGACAAAAAATCTTCAAAATAGTCATAAAGTTAAATGGTTCTTTGAACCATTGTGGAAAGATTATGTTAAATAGTGGAAAAAATAGTAATTGACAGAAATATTACAGCTTGCCTTCTGTTCACTTTTGCGTGATTCATTGTTTATTTGCTATAAAAAAATTAGGCTCAATAAACACGTAAATTTACCTGATAATCGTCCCACAATCTTGCGATCTCTTGCTCATAGTAATCAATACCGGACCAGCTTCTAAAGTGCTTAACAGCTCTTGTGGCAGTCATTAATTCTTTTGGAAGTTTTTTGATTATTTTTACATCATTAACCAATGAAGTAATGAAATAATCTTCATCAAATACATCAGAGAAGTTGCTGCATTGCAAATGAATTTAACCTTTTTAGTATCCAAAACCCAAAATATAATTAACGTTTTCCATAATTTGGAAAACAGAACCTTGTGTCTTGCCAAAATGAGCGTTTATCAAGCTCTGGCACTACAAGAGTAGCATTTATAATACGGGCAACAGCTACCATATCACATATCTGTGAGAAGAAAACAAAAACATGTTAGATATCATGAAACATGAAATCAAATAAATAATTTCCCCCCATTTATCACATCATTTCTGTTGTGCCACCATACTCATTACCAAGACTTATAATATCACAAATGAACAAAGAAAGAATTGCTTAATATACCCCGGCACGCATTTGATTCAGGCCACCATTTGTATGTACAAGCAAGTAACCTTGAGTTTCTTGTGGAGCTGAGATCATAAATCACCAAATGAAATATAAGAAAGAAGGCTACTTTTATACACTTATTTATAGAAAAATACAAGAGTTACTAACCTAATAGGATGTACTTGGCTCTACACAAGGGGTGAAGTCACGATTGGGTGGAGGCTTCCACAGTTTGTTGAAATCCAATGAGCGGTTAGCACCATCCAACTGTCAAGTCTAAAGGAGTGAAAACATGAAAGATGCATGACTACTTTTGTATCAATACAAATACACACATATACACACTATGCTTTGCTAATTCTTAGAGTGGATGACTTTTCAAACTATCATATCTCTTTCTTTGATGCAAACAAACCATTAGTTTTAACAAAATGCAAACAAACACTATACTTTGCAAGAGAACCACTCAAAGTTATCAGCAATTACAGGTTTTTTTTTTGGTCAAAACTACCCAAAATAACCAACAACACTTTTGAAATCCAGCGACCAAATTAGAAATGAAAAGAAATTGTGAAACTAGTCTATTACAATTTTGCTCTTCGAAATAGTTCTTTCTTACAAATTAATCTTATTTCTGACATTTTTGCAAGAGTGATAGACTGTTTACTGCAAAAGCTATGTGTGTTAACACAAAACCCCCTAAATCTCACATATGACTGAGATCACTTGTTAAACATAAATGAAAGTCAACCAGACTTGCAAGCTAAAATCTAGTAGGTAAACTAAATGAAGAAATAGTGTATAAATGTTAAGTGAGTCACATTAACCTTGAGAGCAGGGAGAGGAGCTTTTGACATATGGGGTCGTATCCAGCTTCGCTCTCTGCTCAACTTTTTATTGAAGTTCATGTTGCTACAAAGTTGAATTAACAAGATCAATGACATTCTCAGTTCCAATACGTGTGGCGCTTACACGAAAAGAAAAAAAATATTTGCTATCTAAGTTCATATTGCTACAGATTAAATCATTTTCTATATTTAGCATCCAAAAAAACACCCCGAAAATCAGAAATGGGACATTAAGCATCTAATTTCATGCTAATTGTATCCAACATTCTTAATCCAAAATCCAAGGACACCCACAAAAATCCTAGAAATTGTACTTATGGTATCAGTTTTATTATTATTCTCAATTTGATAATATGAGGAAGAACCCATATACTATTACCCAATATAGAGAATCATTTAGTATATCATTTTGTACTTCACAAACAATTAGAAATTCATTTTGCACAACCCAAAATATAAACCAAGATTGATGACGTTTACAATCTAAAGATCAACAATCACATCTTAACCACAGAAGTCGCCACAACCGCCTAAAAATTCCCATTTAAGGATTAACAAATGCTTGTAAAGATAAAATTAACAAAAAGGCTATTATAAATCTTTCAATAAAGTTACTATTTGACAATTATTTGCAAATTAGAACCTTTTTAGTGACTAAATTTTCATCAACAAAGCTTTGCAAGCAAAGATCCCTTCAATCTTGATTTGGGAAAGAAAAACCATAATCTAACATCACTCCAAAATCAAAAACTGTCAGCAAACTAAATCTTCTAATATTGTTTACACAACCCCCAAACAATCACATTTCAAGAACAATACAAAATCACATTTAACACAATAACAGCAAAAAAATCAAAGAAAACTTAAACCCTAATAACATCAATCAACAATCAACAATGAAATCATCAAAACAGTTTCAGAAAATCACCGTAGGGAGCTTGTAAGGATCAGGCAGCATGGAAACTTGAGAAGGAGGGAAGAACAGATGCAAATGAGCAGAAAACAGAGCCACCAATGAAATCAAAGCTATGGCGCACGTTAGCATTCGCCTCATGAACCCTAACTTCCTCCATCTCTTCTTTTGCATATCTATATTATATCAATTCTTTCTTCTTTACCAATATCAATGTCGACCACCGCAGTTACAGTTACACACACCCCCACCAAGAACACACACACACACACACTCTGTTTTTGTTGATCAAGATCTTCAAAGGAATGATTTTTGGGGGTGGGGTTTCTCTCTATATATCTATACGTTGTGTGCCTACACTTTGGGTTTATTTTTTTTATACTTTACTCGATTTCTAATGTTTGTGCATCTTTTTGAGTAGGCTTTTCTTGGTTTTTTGGTAAGGGTATGTATACATTTATTGTGACCATGACTATGTCGTGATTTAAACAGGAAAAGATAAAATTTGATGGAATTTTGTATACACATGTTAATAATAATTTTGTACAAAAGGTTATATTTACATATGTGTAAATCCATTTTTACATATATGTAAAATTATGTTTCATAAACCTAAAAGCATTTATACCAATGGTTAACACATGAAAGTATACGATGAAATACTGTCTATTTCAAAATAATTGTAACAGTATAATTACATTGTGTGATGATTAAGTGCAACATTTCTATACTATAAAGCTTAACAAGATGTACCTCACATGTACTCTTATCAATATACGTCTTTTGTACAAAATTAATAAAGGAGTAGACTTTTGATAACAAGAATTTTAATTTTAGTACACTCATCTGCTTTGATTATCCAATTAAACATAAAAAAACTCTCAAAGCTTGTTTTAAATTGAATTTTTTGAATTTAGAAGATCTAGAAAGCAAACTTCAATTGGAAGATAATAGTTACTTGCTTTTTAATTTGCAAGTAATATGTAACTCAAAAAGTTGGAATTGAATTGATGATTAGATTGAATATACACACAAGTGAGTGTAGAAGAAAAATTATAAGCACCGTTTAGTTCATTTAATTCTAAGAAATTAAAACTGAAAGTGGAAAATTTTCCATCTAAAATCCTGTTTCGTTAGTTAAAAGATGAAATTGAAATTGGGAAAATTTTCACATATTCATTGAAATTCACATTCCTTCCATTTACACATGGAATGTTTAACATTCCAGTGGAATGTTCAAAATTAACATACTAATTTCACTCAAAATTGACAAACCAAACACGTTATCAATTTTAACATGATTATAATTTCAATTCCATTTCTTTTGTAAAACATTCGAAAACCCAAAAAAGCCCCTCAATATACTTGTTTCATCATATTTGAGAGTTGTTTATGAAGTTAACACCTCAAATCAATCGAACAACAATTTCAATTATGATTGTAACCATGAAATATTGATAGAACAGAACTTGTCAAACTTGCCTCTGATTTCTACAATCAGAACAATTTAACTTTGTAAACCAATTGGATCTCAATGTATATAGTGATTGAATGTAGTTTGAATTTATAAGAGAATGAAAAGGTTGGTTCGGTTTCAAAAGGTTTGGTTTAGGTATGTGTACAAAACGATATAATAAATTTACATATATATGTAAAAAGTAGTTTTAATAATTAAAAAATAATATTTTATTTTTGTTTAATAGGACTATACTCTAATTAACAATAAAGGAGCTTGTTTGTATGCTATAATATTTATAGAAAAACAAGCTTGTATAAAAAAATTATGGTATAAGAAGGATGGAAGAAATTGTTTAAGAGAGAAAATCAAAATTACTCATTTACCTCTCACTAGTTCTTAAGCATTAGTTTTAAACAATCCAATATTTTATCAACAGATAGCAAGAAACCATAGATCTACTTCAAATGGGTGACTAAGATTGTGTTTTAGAATATTCATAATTTTAGATTGTTTACAAATGATCTAATCCCAGAGAGAGATATATAGAGAGAGAGAGATAGATAATAGAGAGAGAAGAGAGGAGAGAGATAGAGAGAGAGAGAGGGAGGGAGAGAGAGGGAGGGGGCAGATAGAGGGAGGGAGAGAGAGGGAGGGAGAGAGAGAGAGGAGGGAGAGGAGAGACAGAGAGACAGAAGAGAGGGAGAGAGAGAGGACAGAGAGGAGAGAGAGAGAGAGGAGAGAGACAGAGAGAGAGAGACAGAGAGAGAGAGATAGAGAGAGAGGGAGAGAGAGATCGAGAGAGGGAGTAGGAGAGAGAGGGAGAGAGAGAGAGAGGGAAGGAGATATAAGACGAGAGAGAGGAGAGGGATAGAGATAGAGAGAGAGAGAGAGGAGAGAGAGAGAGAGAGAGAGAGAGAGAGTAGAGAGAGGGAGAGAGAGAGAGATGGAGAGAGAGTAGGTAGATATAGAGAGAATAAGATAGAGAGAGAGAGAGAGATATATAAGATATAGAGATATATAGATATATATATATATATATATATATCATATATATATATATATAATATATATATATATATATATATATATATATATATATATATATATACATGTTTATATATGTGTAAAAGAGTTCTTATAGTTTTGAAGAAAAAAATGATACCTTATAGTTTTGTAAGAACTATGATAACTTTTAGAGGAATCTATAAATTTACTATGAGCATAACTATGTAACGATTTAAATAGAAAAAGAAAACTTTTGGTAGGATTTTGCATTCTTAGATTTTGTTTAATTATGTTCGTGCATATTTTGTTATTATACCAAGCATTTATTTCATTAACTCCAAACAAGATACCCACTTACAGAAGGTACAAGTAAAACAATTTATCTGAGGTTAACGGTAAATATCTCCTTGATTACTAGGTATTTAGTGAATTAACTCCATGACACTTCAAACTTTCAATTGTTTATGATTATAATAATCATGTGACTTATTTGTATTTTGCCACGAACCGCAAATTCTTGAAGGAATGGGGAGAAAATAACTTGATAACTAGCTCTAAGTCAGAGCATTTTACAATTCACAATGAAGTATGTAATAAACTTCTCTTTTTAACTTACTTTCTTTTTCCCAATGCGCATATGTGACCATATCTTGAGTATTACATGTCAGAGATGTAAGGATATGATGTTATAACTATTTATATGTATATTTTATTTCTATATGAAAATCACACATTAATATGCTACAAGAAGAGGATGAGAATGCCCATGAGAGGTGGATTTGTATTCTATACGACATTACGACGATACATTCACCTTCTTTCATAGTACTACTTTCATTTGATCTGGTTTCAAGATATTGTTTGTGGAATTCAACGTTTCTTGCATCAAAAAAGCACTAGTAATTGAGCATACAAAGTTTTCAAGTAAGTTTATAATAGTTTCATCTACTTTGATCTAGCTTTGGTCACGAAACCCTAGTTTAACCAATCTTGTGCCTGTAAGGATTTCTATAAGCCTGATGCAGCCAAAACATCCAAAGTCTCTCTGCATGCATGCACTGAAGAACATAAGTAGAAATGCTTCGGAAGTTTTACACCTTGCACTAGAAATACTCTAAGTGTAAAATCTTTCAAAGCAAAGACCAACATCTTCTGAAGCCAAAAGTTAAGTCTTCCGAAGCTTCAAAGACAAAGTCTTCTGAAGCCAAAGAGTGAAGACAGATTCCTTCCGAAGACTTTTAGAGACACGCTTTTATCTGATGTACTTTACCATAAAGCTGGAGCATATTTCCGCTGCAACTCTGTTTAGTCACCAACTTACATGAGTTGGTGAAAAGGTCCATGCTTTTGGTAACTGGACATTGAGGTTTGAGTATGTGCTTTCTACTTTATGTACTTTTATCCTTTTTGTAATATATTGGATGTGAGTTATGGCATGTCATAGTCACTAGTCAAAAGCCAATCTGCCTTTTGACTCTACATTTGATTTTATTGTTGTCTAGTCTTATGTATCCAGCTGGCCTTCAAAGTATGGCCGGCTGTAGGATGTAGTATATGTATCTCAAGTACTTGTCACTTTCCAAGTATGCTTTGTAACATTTGTAATAGAACTTGAAAAGCAATATACAACATTCTTGAAAACCAATTACCTGTGTTGTTTGCCATCTTGTTCTGTCTCATTCTTACTTGTGTTCTTAGCATCTTTCACTTAAGTTAACAGTTCCATATTTGATCTGTTAACTGTTCTAAGGATCTCTCCTTATTGTGTTATTGTGTTGTAAGTGCATACCCTTCAAATGGTCCCGCATTTGGTATCATAGCATTCCAAGCTCTTGATATAAGATCTCACCATCTTAAGATCCCTCACACACACAAAATACTTAACAACTCAAATGGTAGCTATTACTAAAGCTGATATGAAAACTAGAACTATAACAAAGTCTCCACTGATCACTCATGAAGACTTTGATACTTGGTGTCAAAGAATGGAAGGCTTCATCAAGTCTCAAGACTCCAGGATGTGGGACTCTATTGTTGATGGATCTTACATACCAAGCACCACTTCTGCTACTGGTGGTGGTATGATTCCAAAGGCTATGACTGACTACTCTGAAGCAGACAAGAAGAGAATATAAAACCATAACAGCCCTTCAGACTACTCTTCCAAACTCCATCTACAGAGGCTTCAAGAAGTGCAAAACTGTCAAGCAACTATGGGAAGCACTGAAGCTGATGTATGAGGGGTCCACTGAAGCAAAGGAGAACAAGAAGGATCTCCTGAAGCAGCAGTTTGAAAACTTCACCTTCAAGGTAGGTGAAACCATGACTCAACAATACTTTAGGTATGTTGAGATTGTGGATACTCTAATAGATGTTGGAGTAACACTTAAGAGCAGGGACATTGTAAGGAAGTTATGTCCTCTCTTCCTAGACAATGGACACATTATTGTGTTGTTAATAAGAGGACTGAGAACCTTAAGACTCTTACTCTCACAGAGTTGTATGGTATTCTTAGTGGCTACCAGATAGAGATGAACATGCAAAACTCATCTGGTAACTCCAGCAATCAACTGAGTTCAGCCCTCCATGTGGTTGAAAGGGAAAGCATTGAACCACACCATCATCTTATATGCTACCCTGACAACTCATAAAAAGGCCCTATCATCACCTTCCTAGAGACTCCAAGAGAAAGCTACACTCAAGGAACTCCTTTCCAAAAGACAAATTCTTCTCATGCCTTTGTCTCTGCTAATGAAACCACATGCAACTTTCTCTTCACCCTTGAAGATTTGGACTGTATCCATCCAGATGATCTGGAGTACATGGAGATAGTCCAGCAGTTGCAGGATCGGGTTTTGTCACTTAACACTTGTTTTCTCTCAAACTCACTTATAATATTCACTCAAACAAGATGAAGCAATGTCTTTGACAGGAGTTGATAGTAATATAATAAGTAATCAATGCAACAAACAGAAATATTTTCAAGGCACTTGTATATATTACTTCTCAACTCAAGATTACAAGACACTTACAAGCATACAACAAGAGTTACAATGAGAAACTATATATACTAGATCCTACAGCCGGTTATACTTGATACCAGCTGGAAACCTAAGACTAAAGCATATACTACAATGCTATAGTTAAGGTATCTTAGATAAAGTATTATCTAAGATATGGTAGTCATGACATGTCCATGACTTA
Source organism: Flaveria ramosissima (assembly GCA_025215565.1). NCBI lineage: Eukaryota > Viridiplantae > Streptophyta > Magnoliopsida > Asterales > Asteraceae > Flaveria > Flaveria ramosissima. Next base: position 10,312,925 of record CM046033.1, on the reverse strand, counting down.
CCTTTTGTCACCAACTAAAGATGGCAACTGTACTTAACATGAAAAGGTAAACAGTAGATTAAAGTATGGTCAACTACATGGCTTTTGAGAAAACGCCATGCAGTATATCAGAGATTTGCAGCGGACTGTCAGACAGACCATACTTATGTCTACTGGATAATAGAAGTGTTCTTCCGAAGGTTAACTGGCTTCGGAAGAACAAGTTCTTCCGAAGCCACTTATACTTCGGAAGATGCTTCTATGCTTCCGAGGCTTTAAGGACTTCTTTATTCTTCGGAAGTTGACTTCAGAAACTTTGTCTTCAAGTCTTGAACCTTCGGAAGTAGCTTCTTTACCTTCGGAAGTTGGAGTTCTCCTTCGGAAGTGTATTTTACACTTAGACTTCGGAAGAACTCTTTCTTCCTTCGGAAGTCCCACACTTGGCTTCGGAAGTCCTTTGCATGTAGTACTCAAAATCTTCTAAGTGTTATTGTTTTGGTTGCAACAGCCTCTTATGATCCAACAAACTCCCCCTAGGCTGATGCTACCAAAACTTCACTTATCTCTACTTCTCAAAGTTTTCAGCACCAGGGATAGAAGATATTTGTCTGTCTCTCTGTTCTTCCCGGAAGTGGTGCTGAGAAGCTTGTACAAGTCATTCGTGGATAGGAGATCCAGTCTATCACTTTGAATGACGTGTACCCTTTGTTGTGACCCCCTGAAGAGAGTTAGTTGACGGGAGTTGTAGTCATACTCCCATCTAACTATGGACTCAAGTTCAGGACCTTCAACCATTTGAAGAAAGGCTTTGCCTTTGGTTGCTGATCCTTTCCTTTGCTCCTCCTCTCTCAGTTTTGACTCCTCTTCGACCTTGCTTCTTGCAGTGAGCTCGGCCATGTGAAGGCTGCCTAAATGATTTCTGATGTGAGCAGCTACTTCGGAGTTTGAGGGGTTGGAGAATGGTTTCTCTGCTAACTCAGCAATATCGAATCTGCTTAAGTGTAGCAGAGATGAGGCATTCAGCCTGTTAGTCTCACCATTCTCTCTCTCAACAACAAAGTTGTGAGAAGAGTCTTCGAACCTCCACTGGACTATCTTCTTTCTGGGTACAAGAGATTGTCTTGGTACCCTATCTCCTTTCTTTGTGTCTAGCAGAGTCACCAGCCTTCTCCTTAGCTTCTTTTCTTCCTCATTCAATGTATCTGAATTGAGGCCAAAGAGTCTTGCGGCTTGGTCCAAAGTTCCTCTTGGCAGATCAAGAAACTCATCTCTTGTGAGGGAACTTGAGGATCCATCAACATAAGTCAGGTTGACTGTATCCTCCTCACAAGAAATGTCGCTCAGAGTAGTGCAGTTGATGAGCTTGGTTTTGATCTCCTTGAATTCCTCCATTGAGAGATGTTTAGAAGGCTGAGGGGATGGTTTGATTGGTTGTTGGGTAGGTTTAGGAGGTTGGGTTCTGGGTAAGGCTTTAGGTTGGATGATGGGTAGTTTAGGTGGTTGAGGTGAGGGAGTTGGTAGATGGGAAGGTGTAGGTTCAGGGGTGAAAGGTTCAGGTTCAGTTTTGATTGGGAAGGGAAAGGGTATTGGTTCAGGTTGATGTTGGGTTTGGATATTTGGCTGAGAGGTGGCTTTGAAGGTCATCCCCTGTCCCCTTCTATACATCTCCTTTCTTCTCCCTGCACGAATGTCAGCTTTGATGTCACTGACATGTCGTTGCAGAGTCTTTTCAGACATTGGACCCACTTGCCTGCCAGAGAAGCCGTGAGCTTTAAGATAGTTCTTCATCCAAGCTTTGTCACCTATCTTCTTGGCGGCAGACAGTCCAGCCTCTTCTTCCTTCTTCTTCTTCACTACCAGCTTCTCCCTTGCAGCTCTCTTTCTCTCCTTCTCCATTTGATCTTGCTCTTTGTTAAAGAGCCACAAGATCGTGTCATTGTTGTGTGGAGATAACTCATCTTGAGAGAATCCTCTGGAGAGTAGGAAAGTGATCCTTTCTCTCCTGAGCTGCAGATCAGCTTCTCTTTCTTTTCTCAGCCTTTCTTCTTCTAAGGGCAACCTTGCTTCTTCTTCTTTTTGCTGTTTTTGCAGCAAGGTTGCCTTTTCTAGCTCTATCAGCTCCTCTAATGGTAGCAGGAGTACATCTTCCGAGGCAGCCCCTAGACTGACTAGTCTATCAATTACCTCCACCCTTCTTCTATTGTTGATTGCCTCTTGGTTGGCTGCAGCTGCTTTTGAACTTGCAGCTAACAGTTTCCCAGTTGGCAGTCTTCCTTTCCTTTTGAGTTTCTCCAGCCTTTCTTCTTCCAGAAGCTCTTCCGAAGTCATCTTCCTTTTACCTTTAATGTCTTCGGAAGTGCTAGACTTTGGTGGTTCTTGGGTAGAAGACTCAGGTTGGGTGGTGGAGGTAGGAGCTGAGGTCAATGCAGATGTAATGGCTAGTGGTTGGCTGAGAAAATCCTCCCTATTAACCTCAGATGCAAGTTCCAGAATTGCATCTGTGACTATTAGATCATCGGAAAGAGAGAACAGTCCTTCCGCAGCAGCAATTTCAGCTTCGGAAGTTTGAGTTGGTTCTTCCGAGGCTTCAAATTGTGCTTCGGAAGCCTGTGAAAACACACCTTCTGTCCCAACTATTTCAGTTGCTGGGCCATCAGTCCTAGTTTCCCCTTCGAAATCAATCTCAGGTTCCACTTGGGCCTTAGGTTGACCAACTTCCTCAACAGTGGTAGGAGGTGCATTCAACCTTTGAAGCTCTTGAGCTCCAAAGTATATCACAGACATATCTGGACTGGGTTGATCAATGAGGGACTCTAAAAGGAACTTGTTGAAGATCCTATTTAGATCCTGAAGCATCCTTTGATCCACTTGAATCACAACTGGAGGAGGCTCAGGGAAGATGGTGGTTTGTTGTTTTGAGCTCAAAGAAGTGAGAGCTTGACTGGTGGAATCCTGTCATTGCAGGATCGGGTTTTGTCACTTAACACTTGTTTTCTCTCAAACTCACTTATAATATTCACTCAAACAAGATGAAGCAATGTCTTTGACAGAGTTGATAGTAATATAATAAGTAATCAATGCAACAAGCAGAAATATTTTCAAGGCACTTGTATATATTACTTCTCAACTCAAGATTACAAGACACTTACAAGCATACAACAAGAGTTACAATGAGAAACTATATATACTAGATCCTACAGCCGGTTATACTTGATACCAGCTGGAAACCTAAGACTAAAGCATATACTACAATGCTATAGTTAAGGTATCTTAGATAAAGTATTATCTAAGATATGGTAGTCATGACATGTCCATGACTTACCTTTTGTCACCAACTAAAGATGGCAACTGTACTTAACATGAAAAGGTAAACAGTAGATTAAAGTATGGTCAACTACATGGCTTTTGAGAAAACGCCATGCAGTATATCAGAGATTTGCAGCGGACTGTCAGACAGACCATACTTATGTCTACTGGATAATAGAAGTGTTCTTCCGAAGGTTAACTGGCTTCGGAAGAACAAGTTCTTCCGAAGCCACTTATACTTCGGAAGATGCTTCTATGCTTCCGAGGCTTTAAGGACTTCTTTATTCTTCGGAAGTTGACTTCAGAACTTTGTCTTCAAGTCTTGAACCTTCGGAAGTAGCTTCTTTACCTTCGGAAGTTGGAGTTCTCCTTCGGAAGTGTATTTTACACTTAGACTTCGGAAGAACTCTTTCTTCCTTCGGAAGTCCCACACTTGGCTTCGGAAGTCCTTTGCATGTAGTACTCAAAATCTTCTAAGTGTTATTGTTTTGGTTGCAACAGCCTCTTATGATCCAACAAACTCCCCCTAGGCTGATGCTACCAAAACTTCACTTATCTCTACTTCTCAAAGTTTTCAGCACCAGGGATAGAAGATATTTGTCTGTCTCTCTGTTCTTCCCGGAAGTGGTGCTGAGAAGCTTGTACAAGTCATTCGTGGATAGGAGATCCAGTCTATCACTTTGAATGACGTGTACCCTTTGTTGTGACCCCCTGAAGAGAGTTAGTTGACGGGAGTTGTAGTCATACTCCCATCTAACTATGGACTCAAGTTCAGGACCTTCAACCATTTGAAGAAAGGCTTTGCCTTTGGTTGCTGATCCTTTCCTTTGCTCCTCCTCTCTCAGTTTTGACTCCTCTTCGACCTTGCTTCTTGCAGTGAGCTCGGCCATGTGAAGGCTGCCTAATGATTTCTGATGTGAGCAGCTACTTCGGAGTTTGAGGGGTTGGAGAATGGTTTCTCTGCTAACTCAGCAATATCGAATCTGCTTAAGTGTAGCAGAGATGAGGCATTCAGCCTGTTAGTCTCACCATTCTCTCTCTCAACAACAAAGTTGTGAGAAGAGTCTTCGAACCTCCACTGGACTATCTTCTTTCTGGGTACAAGAGATTGTCTTGGTACCCTATCTCCTTTCTTTGTGTCCAGCAGAGTCACCAGCCTTCTCCTTAGCTTCTTTTCTTCCTCATTCAATGTATCTGAATTGAGGCCAAAGAGTCTTGCGGCTTGGTCCAAAGTTCCTCTTGGCAGATCAAGAAACTCATCTCTTGTGAGGGAACTTGAGGATCCATCAACATAAGTCAGGTTGACTGTATCCTCCTCACAAGAGATGTCGCTCAGAGTAGTGCAGTTGATGAGCTTGGTTTTGATCTCCTTGAATTCCTCCATTGAGAGATGTTTAGAAGGCTGAGGGGATGGTTTGATTGGTTGTTGGGTAGGTTTAGGAGGTTGGGTTCTGGGTAAGGCTTTAGGTTGGATGATGGGTAGTTTAGGTGGTTGAGGTGAGGGAGTTGGTAGATGGGAAGGTGTAGGTTCAGGGGTGAAAGGTTCAGGTTCAGTTTTGATTGGGAAGGGAAAGGGTATTGGTTCAGGTTGATGTTGGGTTTGGATATTTGGCTGAGAGGTGGCTTTGAAGGTCATCCCCTGTCCCCTTCTATACATCTCCTTTCTTCTCCCTGCACGAATGTCAGCCTTGATGTCACTGACATGTCGTTGCAGAGTCTTTTCAGACATTGGACCCACTTGCCTGCCAGAGAAGCCGTGAGCTTTAAGATAGTTCTTCATCCAAGCTTTGTCACCTATCTTCTTGGCGGCAGACAGTCCAGCCTCTTCTTCCTTCTTCTTCTTCACTACCAGCTTCTCCCTTGCAGCTCTCTTTCTCTCCTTCTCCATTTGATCTTGCTCTTTGTTAAAGAGCCACAAGATCGTGTCATTGTTGTGTGGAGATAACTCATCTTGAGAGAATCCTCTGGAGAGTAGGAAAGTGATCCTTTCTCTCCTGAGCTGCAGATCAGCTTCTCTTTCTTTTCTCAGCCTTTCTTCTTCTAAGGCCAACCTTGCTTCTTCTTCTTTTTGCTGTTTTTGCAGCAAGGTTGCCTTTTCTAGCTCTATCAGCTCCTCTAATGGTAGCAGGAGTACATCTTCCGAGGCAGCCCCTAGACTGACTAGTCTATCAATTACCTCCACCCTTCTTCTATTGTTGATTGCCTCTTGGTTGGCTGCAGCTGCTTTTGAACTTGCAGCTAACAGTTTCCCAGTTGGCAGTCTTCCTTTCCTTTTGAGTTTCTCCAGCCTTTCTTCTTCCAGAAGCTCTTCCGAAGTCATCTTCCTTTTACCTTTAATGTCTTCGGAAGTGCTAGACTTTGGTGGTTCTTGGGTAGAAGACTCAGGTTGGGTGGTGGAGGTAGGAGCTGAGGTCAATGCAGATGTAATGGCTAGTGGTTGGCTGAGAAAATCCTCCCTATTAACCTCAGATGCAAGTTCCAGAATTGCATCTGTGACTATTAGATCATCGGAAAGAGAGAACAGTCCTTCCGCAGCAGCAATTTCAGCTTCGGAAGTTTGAGTTGGTTCTTCCGAGGCTTCAAATTGTGCTTCGGAAGCCTGTGAAAACACACCTTCTGTCCCAACTATTTCAGTTGCTGGGCCATCAGTCCTAGTTTCCCCTTCGAAATCAATCTCAGGTTCCACTTGGGCCTTAGGTTGACCAACTTCCTCAACAGTGGTAGGAGGTGCATTCAACCTTTGAAGCTCTTGAGCTCCAAAGTATATCACAGACATATCTGGACTGGGTTGATCAATGAGGGACTCTAAAAGGAACTTGTTGAAGATCCTATTTAGATCCTGAAGCATCCTTTGATCCACTTGAATCACAACTGGAGGAGGCTCAGGGAAGATGGTGGTTTGTTGTTTTGAGCTCAAAGAAGTGAGAGCTTGACTGGTGGAATCCTGTCTTTGACTTAGTTCCTCAACATTCTCCCCCTTTTTGGTAGCATCATCTTGAGAGGTAGATGAGCTAGAGGAAGAGGTCAAGGAGACTTGAATGGGTACATGCCTAACAGATCTCTCAATCTGTTTCTCAGCTAGTTTTACCTTGAGATTTTCAATCTCAAGTTGCTGAGTGGCAGACCTATCCTCTAAAGTCTTAACCTTTGATTCAAGGTTTGAGACTTTAGAAAGTAGGTCTCTTATTGTGAGTTGCAGTCTTCCCTCATCTTCCTTGGAAGAATCACGGGGAGATGAGGTAACATACCTAGTATGTTCATCCTCACCACCAGATGTGGTTTCTTGGCACCCTGGTTTCCCTTGCACAATGATGTCTCTTTCAGAGGCATCATAGGGCATGGTTGCCGTAGATTCAGTCTGACTATTGTTACCACTGTCCTGAGGATCCAATGAGGCTCCTTCAGTAGTGGCAGCTGAATCTACATGAGTCCCCTCCACATCAGTGGGACTCACCTCAGTTGGGCTTTGCTGGTGTGGGCTAGAAACAAGAGGTTTCTCTAGGCTCTGTTGATCCTTAATGGGGTGTTGTGGATCAACTTCATTGCCTTGGAGAGACATAGTCTCTTCACCAGCTCCGGTCAATAGGTCAGTAAAAGAGAAGGAATGAAGACCTAAAGACCCGGGACTTTGATCAATGTCAAAAGGCATTGAACTGTCCCTTGGTGGCTGCTCAGGGAGTGTAGAGACTCACCCTGAGGGCTATCAGCTGGGGTTATGGGCTCATGGGTCTGAGACTGAGGAGACTCAAGACCCATATTGAGGTCAATAGTGAAGGATTGGGGGACCTCTGGCTGAGTGGGAGCCCCTTGTTCCACTCTAGCCTTTTTGGTTTGAAGAGGAGGGGCTTGTTCAATCAGAGTAGATTGAACAAGGGTTCGTTTGGTTCGTCTCTGATAGGTGACTTTTATTGGTGGAGAAGGTAGATTTGGAATGGTGAGGGTTGTTGCTGGTGTGGGTTCATCACCTGTGGGGATAACAGGGATGTCACCAGGAGCCATTGGCTCAATCATACCTGGAAGTAGTGCGGTATCCCTTCCAGTGTAGTTGGTAGACACTCTCTTCAGTACTTTGAAGATAGTCGGCCTCATCTGAGGAGCAGATAGAGCAGCTGAACAGACAAGCTTACTCTGATCTAGCTCGCAGTTGATTATGTGCTGTAGAAATCTGGGATACATAAAGAATGTGTCCCTTTGCAGATTTCCCATGAGATTAGTCAGCACAAACCTGGAGTAGTTGAAGCGCAAGCCTTGTACCAACCCATGAACTAGGCACCCGAGTTCATAGGGAATTTGATCCCATCCCCCTGATTTGTTAGATAAGCAGTGGAGAACCACATGTAGCAGGAACTTCCACTTGTATGAGAAGTTGAATTTGTAGACTGTAGACCTGCTTACATCTCCACCGTATCCCATTTGGAGATAAGAGTTATCTAACTCAGACTTGGGGAATTCCGTCGGTGCGCCTTCATCATGGAGCTCAAGATGCTCCCTGATGATTTGTTCAGTAACGACCAACTCTTGGCCACATACACTTGACCTGATAGCACGAACCCCATTTAGGGTTTCAACCCGACTATTTGCCCAGAATTCGGACATTTGGTTGGTGTAAATGGTAGGGTTTACAGTCAGTGCTGTGTAATATGAAGATTGGGCTAAGAAAGAGATAATATCAGAGAAGTCGGCATCCCTTGAGGAGTCAAGGAGTGCGACTTGGTTGTGCTGAGGGTTTAGAGCCATTTGGAAAGGTAGCAGAGGAAAAGTTCTTGAGAGAGGTAAATTGGTGAAGAAGAAAGCTTTTAGGGCAGTGAATTTGGTAAAAAGAGTGTAAGTGATTAACCGGAAGTATTTAAATGGGTGAAATGGCGGTTTAAAGGGTGGTTTGGATAAGATGATGTGAGGGTTCAGAGGATGATGTGACAGGGGCGGTAAGGTTAAGCCATTTAAATAATCCGACATCATTAACAAAATCTTTACTTTTTACAGAGTGGGGCCCAAAAGATTTCCGTTACACAGTAAAATCCTTCTTCCGAGTATAAGGTATTTCCGAAGGTAAAGTTCTTCCGAAGGCAAATGTATTTCCGAAGGTAAATAAATTGCTTCCGAAGATACATGTTGCTTTCAAGTGGAAAGTATTAAGTGCTTCGGAAGTAGATCTGAGATTACCTCAATCGCTTCTTCCGAGACTTAGTATACTTCCGAGAAGAAAATTATCCTATGAGAAATTTGCTTCGGAAGTTATGCTAGATATCTTCCGAAGGCAAGTTTCTCTTCGGAAGAACTTATACTTAGTTAAATAAGAAAGGATCTTTTGTAACAGGGCTTAGATTGTATTGACATAAGACTTTACATATTGAAAAGGTTTTCAAATGAGATTGACTAGTCAATGTTTATCATCCCAATAGCTGTAATAAGATACTTAAATCTTTGTTCATCAAATGCTTTGGTGAACAGATCAGCATATTGTTCATTTGAATTGACTTTGACTAGTTTGATAAGATTTTTCTCATGAATATCTCTAATGAAATGATACCTGATGTCAATATGCTTTGTCTTTGAGTGCTTTACTGGATTTTCTGTGATGGATATAGCACTGTTGTTGTCAATGTGGATAGGAGTGCTCATGAAGTTGAATCCATAGTCAATCATCTGGTTTTGAATCCACAGCAGCTGAGCACAGCAACTTGCAGCAGCAATGTATTCAGCTTCAGCAGTTGATGTAGAGACACAGGATTGCTTTTTGCATTGCCATGAGATGATCCTTCCACCAAGAAATTGACATCCTCCTGATGTTGATTTCTTGTTGATGTTGCAGCCACCATAATCACTGTCAGAGTATCCATAGAGATTAAAATCACTATTTCTTGGATACCAGAGACCTAACTTAGGTGCTCCTTTGAGGTATCTGAGGATTCTCTTGACAGCAATTAGGTGAGACACCTTCGGAGCAGCCTGATATCTTGCACAAATGCAAGTTGCAAACATGATATCAGGTCTACTTGCTGTAAGATACATCAGAGAACCAATGATTGCTCTATACTGATGTTGATCAGTATCCTCCCCCTCAGAGTCAGGGCATAAATCATGGTTTCTGGGTATGGGTGTCTTTGCTGCTTTACAATCCTTCATATCAAATCTCTCTAAGATGTCATTGACATACTTAGATTGATTGATGAAAAACCCTTCCTTCAGTTGCTTTACCTGAATTCCAAGGAAAAAGTCCATTTTTCCCATAGAACTCATTTCAAACTTCTTCTTCATAATGCTCTCAAAGTCTTTGCACATTTGGTCATTTGAAGAACCAAATATGATGTCATCGACATAGACTTGAACTAGCAAAATGTCTTTCCCAGACTTTCTGATAAAGAGAGTCTTGTCAATGGTTCCTCTAGTGTAGCCGTTCTTCAGAAGAAATTGAGACAATGTCTCATACCACAGCCTAGGTGCTTGGTGCAGCCCATATAGAGCTTTATCCAATTTGCACACATAGTTTGGATGCTGTGGGTCTTCAAATCCTGGAGGCTGGCATACATAGACTTCCCTATCTATATCCCCATATAGAAAGGCACACTTGACATCAAGCTGGTAGACAGTGAAATTCTTGGATGCAGCATAAGCAAGGAAGATCCTAACTGCCTCAAGTCTTGCAACAGGTGCAAAGACATCAGTATAATCAATTCCTTCCTCTTGAGTGTATCCTTGAACCACTAGTCTTGCCTTGTTCTTGATAATCAAGCCTCTGTCATCTCTTTTATTTCTGAAAACCCACTTGGTGCCTATAGGTACTTGACCAGATGGTAGCGGACATAGGTTCCAAACCTTCTGTCTTTTGAATTGAAGCAGCTCCTCTTGCATTGATTCAACCCAGCTACTATCCTTTAAGGCATCTTCCACCTTCTTGGGTTCCATTTGGGATAAGAAGCATGAGTACAGGCAGACATTCCCATTGTGAGTTTGTCCCCTTGTTCTCACACCCTCAGAGACTTCCCCTATGATGTTTTCAGCTGGATGAGTATTGTGAATTCTAAGTCTTGGAATCACCTCCAGCTGCAAAGATAGGTCCAAGTTGGACATATTTGCTCTGGAGCTTGAATACTTGGTCCAGCTGCTGTTTCAATCTCATTCAATGAGGACTGATTGAATGAAAGAGAAACATCATCATTTCTTTGCTGTGAAGCATCATTAACAGTTGCCTGTTCCTTCAAAATGCTGCTTCCATCAGCTTGGTGTTGTGTAGGATCACCTGAGGAGACTTGAAGATCATCAGGTGAATCCCTTGTTGAAGTTCCACTATTTCTTGAAATGGTTATACTGTCAGATCTTTCAATAGTGGGAACTTGATTTGTTGTTGTTCTTGGAGAACTTGGAGCAGGTCTGGGAAGCTCAAACAGTTGATCTTCATCAGAATTGCCTTGAGCACCTGTTCCAGCTGAAACATTCTCACAAGATGGTTTAGAATAGTTTGGAAACAATTCTAAATCAAAAATATGATCAGGGCCATTCCCCCTAACACAAGGAGTGTGCTCATTAACTACAATGTTGGAGGATTCCTCAAATTGTTGGTTTTTAATGTTATAAACCCTGTAAGCTTTAGAGTGGGAGGAATATCCAACAAAGATGGCATCATCTGACTTTTCAGCAAATTTTGCTAAATTGTCTTTTGTGTTAAGTATGGTACACCTGCTGCCAAAGGACCTTAGAAAGCCAATGAACGGTGGCCTCTTGTTCCATAGCTCATAAGGGGTCTTTCCATGTGGCTTTACTACAAGAACTCTGTTCTGCACATAGCATGCAGTGCTGACTGCCTCTGCCCAGAATGTTAGAGGCAGCTTTGAATCAGCTAACATAGTCCGAGCAGCCTCAATAAGTGTCCTATTTCTCCTCTCAGCAACACCATTTTGTTGAGGAGTTCTAGGAGCACTGTATTGTCTGGCAATCCCTTTTGAGTTACAGAATGAGTCAAGAACAAAGTTCTTAAACTCAGTCCCTTGATCACTTCTGATTATTTTAACCTTGTGATCAACTTGATTTTCTATTTAAGAATAAAAGATTTTAAAGTTTCAGCAGTTTCATCTTTAGTTCTTAAAAAGAATACCCATGTAAATCTAGTAAAATCATCAACTATCACAAGGCAATATGATTTCCTTCCAATGCTCATTATACTTGTGGGACCAAATAGATCCATGTGCAATAAGTGTAATGGAGTAGTGATAGAGTTAACAACTTTGGATTTATGAGAAGACCTGTGTTGTTTCCCTTTCAGGCAAGCAACACAGTTATCTTTGCAGAAAAATTCCTTTTTAGGCAAACCATGTACCAAGTTATTTTTAGCCAATTTATTCATTGTCTTAAAATTGACATGACACATTCGTTTATGCCACAGTGTTGACTCATCACTATCAGCTTTGGAAAGAAAGCATGATACTTCTCCCATTGGGGAAGCATTGTTCATATCAAGCTTGTACATATCCCCTCTCCTGGGAGATCTAAGAAGCACCAATTCCTGAGGAATTGTCATCCCAGGTTTGAGGATGATGCACTCATGTTCTGTGAAAAGCATTTGATGCTTTTGATCACAAAACTGAGAAACACTTAACAGGTTGTGTTCAAGCTGTTTGACAAAATTAACTTTGTCAACTTTTAGTTTTCCATTGGATATACTTCCTCTGCCAGAAATATATCCTCCGGCCTCACCTCCAAACTGGACAGGACCTCCATCATAATGTTGAAATTGTTGAAGGAGAGATCTGTTTCCTGTCATGTGCCTGGAGCATCCACTATCTACTATCCAAATGTTGTTATTCTTGTCATATGGATGTCCCTGCACATAAGGTGAGAAAATTAGTTTTGATTGGAAACCCAAGCCTTTTTGGTCTTGGGTTCTTCCAATGAAAGTGACATGATTGAACCAAAGTTTATGCATGGGGGTTCAATGGATGTCTTTGAAGAAGAGGTTTGGGCTACAGCATCTTCCTTGATCTTCCATTCCATCCCTTGGTTGATCATAGAAGATGAGCTTGATGAAGCTTTTGCAGCTTGGCATTCTTCCGAAGCTTCTTTCTTTTCGGAAGAGACCTTCACCACCTTTTCTTCCGAAGCAGTCTTCTTCTGGGATGGTTTCAAGGGAACTCTTTTGTGAGTCTTTGCAGCTTTTACTTCCGAAGCCTTTTTCTTCTCGGAAGAAGAGTTTTCTTCCGAGACAAGCCTTGCTTCGGAAACAAGCTTTCCCTTTTTCAACACTTGAACCATCTGATATGGTCCAAATGTGAAACCTTCCCTGACTCCTTCTCTTTTAACATTATTTGCATAATGTGTGCTAGCAGGATTGTAATAACAATCTTTAGCCATGTGGTTTTGCAAACCACACATTATGCATGCAATGTTAATTTTCTGGGAATTGGAGGGTTGCTGTTTCTTGTTCTTTTTCTCCTCATCAGCAACCTTTCCCTTTAACTTCTGATCCTTTGGTAGGACAGGAGTACTGGTATTATACTCCTTTCCTGAATCAGAAGGTCCAACCACCTGGAATCCTGCTGATATGAATACACCCTTTTGCTTTGGGTCTATCTTCAGCTTGGATTCAGCCACCTTCTTGGCAGTTTTTCTGGCTGCTTTAGCCCTGCTTCTTCTGGCTTTGGTGGTCAGAGATTGATCATCATTGGTCTGGGAGGGCTCAATTACCTGTTCCTTCCCTGTGATGGTCATGGTCTCCACAGTTGCATCACTCTTTGACTCTTTACAAGGTGGGTCAACAGATGGAACCTCTTGCTCTTCAGTACCACATCTTGGTTGTCTTACAGACTCATAAGAGTGTGGTGGAGCAATTTCATTGGTTCCCAACCCACTTTTGTTTTGATAACAAAGTTTGGAGTGAGAGGATGATGCAAGTATGGCTTGGAAGTTTTGCTCAGCAATAGCATACTTCCTGGCTTGAGCCTCAGCTGTGACAAGCTGGGCTTGAGCCTCAGTCAATTTGGATATTAAATCCTTGATTTGAGTCTTGTAGTTGGTGTGTTCATGTTTTAAAAGAGATACAGTTTTCTCTAACTCCTCAATTTTCTTTTGGTAGTCAGATTCAGCTCTCTTAAAATCAGATTTTAGCACATTTAAAGACTCAATATCGGATTTAATTTCCATATTGTAGTCCTGGTACAACTTAACCTTAGCAATGCAAGCAGGGGTACAGAGATGTTCATATACCTTATTTTCATCTGTTCCTGCCATGAGTGCTTGAGCAGGAGTCACATCTTGAACCATAAAGCTCCAGTCAACTTCTTGAGCCATAGCTGCAGTTTCAGTTGACTTCCCATTGGGCTTTGGTGTAGAAGGATGTGTGGAGGCCTGTGAGGTTCCCGGGTTGGACTTGGGAGCCTTGCATTCCCTTGCAAAGTGGCCAAGCTGGTTACAGTTGTAACACTTAGCCTTGCTTTTGTCAAACCCAAACTTGCTAGTGATTGGGTTTTGAGGGAATTGCCTTCCAGTTCTCTTAAAGAACTTCTTCGCTCTGTAGGTAAGGAGAGCCATTTGCTGGACAATGTCCACATACTCTATGTCATCTGGACTAAAGCACTCAAGATCATCAAAGCAGAACTGATGATCATTGGAGTGTCCACTCCCTGAGACAAACGCACAGCCCTCCTGAAAGGAGCTTGCTGAGCTTGATGAGACCTTGGAGTCTCAGGGAATGTGATGTAAGGCCCAGATGAGCAAGATGGCTGCTGGGTGTATGACAGGTACTGCTGAGACTGTGGGATACCTGAGCCTTCAGCAACCATTAAAGCGTTGCTAGCAGGAAGGCTCAAGGGTCTGCTTGCTTGGTGACCCTTCTGCTTTCCATTTCCAAACGGTATCCATCTAGGATCCCATAGAGTTCGGTCATGGTGAGGTGTGGTGAGAGTGTTTAAATTCTCTGTTCTCTTAATGGAGACACAGTAGAAAGTCCACTCATTGGGTAGAGCACTCATGAACTTCCTGGTAAGGTCTCTTAGTTCTTGAGTGATTCCCACAGATTGGAGGGAGGAGATAAGATCCATATACCTGAAGTATTGCTGGCTAAAAGTTTCTCCAGCAATATAGGTGAAGTTCTCGAACTGCTGCTTCAGTGAGTCCTTCTTTGAATCATTAGAGCTCGAGTACATCTGAGCAAGTGCATCAAAGAGTTCTTTGGCTGACTTGCAATGCTCAAACCCCACCATGATGGAGTTTGGGATTGCAGTCATGAGAACAGTCATAGCATTGCTGTCAATGTCGAGCCTCTTCCTATCTTCATCAGAATAGTCTTCGACATCCTTTTCGATCATGGCACCGTTTCCACCAGCAACTTTTGGCTTGTACGGGCCATTCACGATGGACTGCCACATCTTGCTATCCTGGTATCTGATGAAGCCTTCCATTCTTCTGCTCCAAGACCTGAAGTTTTCAGGATCGATGATAGGAGCTTTGGTCATCGTTCCCATTTCGACTTCAGATTTGTTGAGGGCCATTTTGAGTGAGGTATAAGGAGGAGTGAAAAACTTGGTTGATTGGGATGGTAAGATCTTACAATCAAGAGCCTAAAAAGCTCTGATACCAATTGCAGGATCGGGTTTTGTCACTTAACACTTGTTTTCTCTCAAACTCACTTATAATATTCACTCAAACAAGATGAAGCAATGTCTTTGACAAGAGTTGATAGTAATATAATAAGTAATCAATGCAACAAGCAGAAATATTTCAAGGCACTTGTATATATTACTTCTCAACTCAAGATTACAAGACACTTACAAGCATACAACAAGAGTTACAATGAGAAACTATATATACTAGATCCTACAGCCGGTTATACTTGATACCAGCTGGAAACCTAAGACTAAAGCATATACTACAATGCTATAGTTAAGGTATCTTAGATAAAGTATTATCTAAGATATGGTAGTCATGACATGTCCATGACTTACCTTTTGTCACCAACTAAAGATGGCAACTGTACTTAACATGAAAAGGTAAACAGTAGATTAAAGTATGGTCAACTACATGGCTTTTGAGAAAACGCCATGCAGTATCTCAGAGATTTGCAGCGGACTGTCAGACAGACCATACTTATGTCTACTGGATAATAGAAGTGTTTTCTTCGAAGGTTAACTGGCTTCGGAAGAACAAGTTCTTCCGAAGCCACTTATACTTCGGAAGATGCTTCTATGCTTCCGAGGCTTTAAGGACTTCTTTATTCTTCGGAAGTTGACTTCAGAACTTTGTCTTCAAGTCTTGAACCTTCGGAAAGTAGCTTCTTTACCTTCGGAAGTTGGAGTTCTCCTTCGGAAGTGTATTTTACACTTAGACTTCG